>JACGWL010000015.1:2149660-2179660 GCA_034509725.1 Sesamum angolense
ATACATGCACGTGGTCCATGGCTTTAGAGGGCCCTGAATGTTAGTTTTTGCATGTGAAAACATCTTCATCAAATATTTTTATCATTATCATAAAATACAAATCTAACATGCAGCCAACCAGGAATGGAAAATTTGGAGACTGAAGCATTTTGTTTCCCAGAAGCTAAACAATTTATGAATTGTCGCATTAAATTTAGTCAAGTTTTATTTTTCTGGGCTTTTGATGAGTGAGTCTATAGATGCAGAAGAGAACAAGCATTTTTATTTTATTTCCTGAAAGTTATTGGTGCATTTTATGTTATGATATATCTATTGTACTTCTTCTCTTGCTTAAGCTCCTTTCAGATTCTTTTTTGGTTGTTCCTTGGATTTTGACCTTTTTACTCTTTGTTTTTGGGGAAGAGATGGATTCAGTAATTTGCATTTCTTTGTATAATCTTGCTAATTATGACTTCACCTTCTCATGAAGCTTGGCATATAAGAATGTCTTTTCTTAGGTATGATTCACCATTTTGATGAAACTTACATGTTTTATTACACAGAGCAAAGGAGAGTAGGAAAAAATCAAGCAATAGAACATTTAATGAGCGAAAACTCTTGCCAATTATATGCAGTCGAGAAGCTTACCTTTGAAGCACCCCCTATATATTGTACTCCTTGTGGTGCTTGCATTAAAAGGAATGCTATGTACTATACCACTGGAGATGGTGAAACTCGTCATTACTTCTGCATTTCATGCTATAAAGAGGCTCATGGAGACACCATTGTTGTTTATGGAAGTGCTCTTCCAAAGGCAAGGATTGAGAAAAAGAAAAATGATGAAAAAATGAAGAATAAGTATGCCACTTTTAACACGTACAAATATTGTTTTGTCCGTGACAAATAGTTCTATATGTTGAATATTTATTTTCTGCAGTGGGTCCAATGTGACAAGTGAGCAGCGTGGCAGCATCAAATTTGTTCATTATGTTATGGTAGAAGAAATGATGGTGGACAAGCTGGGTACACTTGTCGAACTAGTTATATAGAAAAAGCCGAGAGAGGTGAACGTGTTCCACTATCGTAGAGTGTTGTTCTAGGAGCAAAGGGTTTGCCTTGAACAATTTTGAGTGATCACATGGAGCAGCGATTGTTTGCAAAGCTGAACAAGAAAGCAGGATAGCAAGGCTTCAAGGTAAAAGTTATGGTGAGGTGATCTCGTTACTTGCATGCAGTATGTGATGTGTTCTCAGTTTGTGATTTTCTTGAAGGATAGTTCAAGTGAGATGTTTGCTTTAGATGTGTTTCTTTTCAATGTTGAGAGTTATTATCAATGTGTTGGAGAGATGCTAAGGAACATATAAAGCTGGTATTTTGTTGTAAAACTTGCAAGATTCCCACTCTATTATCTCAGGCGCTGTCCTGTTACACTCTCAGTGGGCTGCAAAGGATCACTTCTTAAAAATTGTTTGAGAGTCTGCTACTTTTTAATTAACTATCATTTTCTAATTTTATCCTTTAATATTTAAACACAAACTATGTAATAGTACAAATGGTTTCTATCTTATAGGTGATACCATTAGTTCAGAAAATTGAAGGTGTTGAAGTGTTCCTATTTAGAATGTACGTTCGAGAATGGATCCGAATGTTGTAGCCTGATCATCGCGATCTTACCTGGTGTCAGTTAAGTATTTTAGGCCAGAGATCGAAGTAGTGACTAGAGAAGTTGGAGAAGCTCTGCGAACATTTGTGTACCATGAATTTTGGCAAGTTTCTGAAACTACTGTCGTTTTCCTATTTCTATCTTACTCTGTTGTGGCAAGATACTGTGGTTGCAATTTCTGGTGCAACTAAGCATAATATTCTTATATTTTCAGATTCGACACTTAGAATAATGCAAAATGTGCTATTTCGCTCGCTGTTATACATGGGCTTGCCCTATGCCGAAAGGGGAAGATTACATTTTGTATTACACCCCAGAAATTCAAAATACACCAAATCAAATAAACATAGGGAGTGGTAAGTTTGGTGGTTGTTTCATTATGATATTGTTGATTATGAGTTGTGAGCTAATATGTCCCACTATTTTACTTGAATTTTTTCTTTGGTTTCAAGTGCTTGTCCATGCTAAGAAAAACTACAAAGGAAAATGTTGTAGTTGACCTTGCTATGACCGTTTATTTGTGTCTACTGGTGAATGCAAAACAAAGATAGCTGCATCTCGATTGCGATACTTTAATTAGGGATTATTAGCTTGGTGCTGCAGATGACATGATCTATCAACTCCAATAAGAAGAGGACGGGAGCAAACAACATAAGAAGGGAACTATGAAAACGAATGATCACGAAAAGAGCTCTGGAGGCATCTGGCCATACTATGTGGCAACGCATCAAAGGATCTGTTGTTAATGCACAGAGTAATTTCGTTGTTAAATTCGCAAAGTTTGCTTGGCTTTTTTAGTGCTGTAAATAGGGATCATTTTATTTTAGCATGTGTCAATTTTGATGTTGTTATTGTCCTGCTATATCACAATTTTGAGTGCATTACCTATATATAGAATTTTCAATTTATTATGTAGTGTCCTATGCCTTTGTTTCATTCTTTGCGCAACTCTTTTTGTGACACATATTAATGTAGAAGTGTTGTTGCTGCTTCCTTTTTGGTTCTCAAACTTACTTTATTTACGAAGCTCGACGAAACAATATCTCCCATGAAGGAAGACTTTGTCATGGTACACTTACAGCATGCATGCGCGCATGCACCACTGCATTCTGATCATCTCTGGAAATCGTTGGCTTGCAATCAATGTAAAATTTTTTAGCTATGTGACAAGTAAGGGTTCTCTTGAGTTTTGGTGTTCACATTAAATCCTCTCATGTGTATTTCATTTTCCTAAGTACTATCCTATTTCTAGTTTTTGTGATTTAGTGGTGCTATCAAGCTTTCATGTTATTTCATGTTATTGGAGTAGATATTTTGGATAGCCAAACGAAGAAAGGAAATAATAGAAGGATGTTGGGGTTCGTTGCTTTAACCCTCGTTTCTTCTTTCTTAACCAACCTTCTCCGTCTTCATGGTTGGAGACACAAGTACTTGAGGAAATAGTAGTGGTTATTAAGTATAATAAACAACAATTGATTGCAGGATTGACATGACAGGAAGTGGAATAAGTTGCTTGACATATGCCATGTCATATTATTTCATGTATCCTTGAAAAAAACTTTTTTCTTCCATTCCTTGTGCACCATTATAAGTTGCTCACAGTTAATGTTTTTGCCACTGAGTTGGTTCTTCAATACGTGAAAGGGGAATTAGGGGAGAGAATTGAAGGTGCAGAGTTTGAATTATTGAAATGATTGCTTGTTAAACTATTAGTACTTGGCTGCAGAGTGATTAACAATGTGCTCAAATGGATCGGTGTTTATATATGTAAAAGAATTAAGACTTTGATCAATTATGAATTATGATATTCCCTTAGTTTATTGATACTTTATAACTGTAAAATTCTAGCATGTTGGATCTTCTTTCCGTTTATCTAGATTTCCTTCGTGCTTGTAATATAATTAAGCCTGGTAAGAATGAAACGAGAAATGTTGAATAATGCCTTCAACAATCCCCAATTTGGCATATGATGTGATGTTAAGTATGGTTAGTGTGTAACGGCTGGCCATAATTGTTATGTTCCATTATTTTCTGTTGTCTACTATTTTTTACACTTTTCTTGGCTTCAGTTTTATTACTATTTAAAGATAATTTGTTGCTTGAAAATTTTTTCGAGAGTGGAAGCAGGGAAAAAAAGCTAGGCTGACATGTTGTGCATAGAATATCAGTTTCTTTTATGTGTAGTAGTAGTGAGGAACCTTCTATAGCTCACCATGTAGAGGAGATAGATTCTTTGGGCTTCACTCTTCAGAAATTTCTCTGAATGTCATGTAATAAAGGGTTTAACACTTGCTAATTTTGGAGTTTTTTATGGTCATTAATGAATGCTCGTTGCTGCTCTAATTTAATCTAGTTAGGAATAATGTTTCTGTTCTATCACCTTGCTGAAAATGTGTCGTTGCTCTTCATTCTTCAGCTTTTTTGGTGCACACAACACATAGTCAACTATCCTTTTAAGATGGTGAGTTAGTTCTAACAAGACACATAGTCAACTAACCATGTAAGATGGTGAGTTAGTTCCCAAAAGAGTCTTGATGACGATTCCTATGTAGTTCCAAAAAATCGTATATTTTCCTTCTCCCCCTCCCCCTGCATTGTAATCTACTTGTGTGGTAGGGATTGTAGTCTTGCGTGCTTGGACTCAGGTTGAAGTTCCTCCTAGTAGTTACAACCTTCTGGCATGTAAGAATTGGTAGTAAGGGAAGTGAAAAACACCAGCAGATGTTGAACTAAGGAGTGCTAGGTAACAAGGTGAGACGCAGGATTGAATTACTAAATGTCTTTTCACGGTTACTCCAACATCATACATTATCATTTATTATTTGAAATAGTCCTTAAAAATGTATAAATGTCTTTTCCTTATTGAAATAAAATGTAGGTGGAGTTTACATTTTTATATTGTAGTATAGCATTATAATATATAATATAGTATATATAAATAGCACTTGGTTGGAGTGGAGGTAGAAGTCTTTTCCTAATTGAAATAACATAGGTGGAGTTCACACATTTATATAGTATGGTATAATTGTATAATAAAGAGTACTTACTATGCTGTTATTGAAGTTTGTGTTTTATATTTTTTCCTTATAGTTGAATTGAGTTAGAATTCTAATAGAATAATTTATTTATCATGTTTTATGTTTCTGGCTTTTTGTAATGATAATTATACCCATTTATATAATAATAAATTATTAAATCATGTGTAGTAATTTTGTAATTAGTTAATTTATGTTAAATCAAATTATTAGATGGATTGAAACTTAGATGTAATATCAGAATAGGATTCTAACAGAAGTCATTTACATGCACATTATATTACATAATTATTTTTTTATTATTACTTATGATTTATTATATATCAGAAATTTATTTATATTTATATTTGTTTCACTTGTTATAATCTCATCAATTAGATTTTTTATTTTATTTGTCATGTTGTATGTTTTTTATTAACAGTGCTTTGTTGCAATTAGAGTGTTCTAAATTAAATTTTCTAACTGAATTTAATGATGTAGAAATTAAATTTACATTGCCAGAAAAATTTAGTAGACCAAATTTAATAAGAATGTTTTATTTTTTCCTGATTTGCATACTATTTTAATAAAAATATGGAATTAATTTTTTTTTTATCTTTTTGGTTTATTATTCGTGTACATGGGTACAGATTATTTTTTGAAAGCATTTGACTTTGATTGCTAAATAGGATTTATAGGATAACTTTTGATCCCTAATACTTATAAATTATTTAGTAGAATGTAGTATATGTTCAGTTAATGATCTTGTTATTCACTCATTATGAAAAGTTAAGTTAGATTATTTTATATTGAAATAATAAGCCAAATCAATCAATGTGAAAATAGAATAAATATATTTATTTATTAAAATAAGATATTATCTAATTGGTATTATTCGTAATTGGTATTATCTATAAAAATATGTTCAGTTCGATTTTAAGTTAAGTTTCTTTTCTTGTTCTTGATTGATTGTTATTTTATATGTCATGTTGTATGTTTTGTATCAATAGTGCTTTGTTGCAACTGAAGTTTTATAAATTGAGTCCAAAATTACACATTGCTAGAAAGATTCAGTAGGCCAAATCAAATAAGCATATTTATTTTTTTCTGATTTGCTTATTATTTTAATCAAAATATGGATTAATTGGACGATATTTTTTAATTTTGTTTGTTATCGTGTTCATAGGGATATATTTAATCATAGCTAAATAGATTTTTTACAAAATTGTCTAGCATATTATATTATATAATTATATTTATTATATTATTTATAGAGGTTAAATACAGTTACCACCCTTGAAGTATTCACCCTACATCAATTACCCCACCTGAAGTATTAAAACCTTCAAAAACCCCCCTGGCCTTTGTTTTTAAAGTTTGAAATGCCCATTTTACCCTTACAAAAATTACTTTTTTTTTTAACAAAAAAAATTAAAGTAATTTTTAAAATGCCAAAATATTTGTCTAATCTAATTTCACTTATTCATCGAACTCTTTTTATTTTGTGATCTTAAAGTACTTGTGACATTTTATTTTAATTTTATTTGTTTGTCAACCAAGTTAAAAATAAATTTATACATGCATAAAATTACCACATTGACATAATTATGATATATATAAAAATATATATGATAAATATATATTAATTTTATATTTTTATTAGTTTATCAGCCCTTTTGATTTTATTAATTATATATTTATTTAAGTAAATATATATATATATATATGCATGTATTAAGGGTAAAATGGGCATTTCAAACTTTAAAAATAAATGTTAGGGTTTTTTTTAACGGTTTTAATACTTCAGGGGGGTAATTGATTTAGAGTGAATACTTCAGGAGTGGTAACTGTATTCAACCCTTATTTATATGTTATGAACTGTATGTTAAATTATATTTTTTTAATAATAATTAAAAACAATCAAAAGTTTACATGTATTGTTTTATTATTATCATTCGTTTTGATTTATTATAATAATATAATTCATATTTGTTTATATTTTTACTTTGCATGTAATTTAGATGTTTGTTGTTCGTATGTGGTTCCTAAAGTGGTTGTGAATTTGGTGCTTAAATTTACGAATTTGTAAATATTACAGATTAAAACTATGACATGTTAATATTAGGAATTGGTACTATATTTGTGTTTATGATTTATTACGTATCATAATCTTATATTATTTATAAATTATTTAGTAGAGTCCAATATAATTAATCAAGATATGGACGACTTCGATAATATTTTTAAATCTTTTTATTCATAATTGATATTCCCTATAATTATTTTTTCATAACTGTTTGATTTGTTAGGTTAGGCCCTAAATCATTTTTTAGTTCTCATATTTCGGCCTCATAAAAGTTTTCGTCCCCAAATAATTATGAGGAGTTGGGGTACTGCATAGTTGTCTACTGTAATAGTAGGTGTTATTGAGTAAGATATGATTATTATAATAATCTTTGTTATATATTGAAGTCGATAGAAATAATTGTATTTTTATTCGATTTATTTTAATTAATAAAAATTGTTGCTCTAATTTCAAAAATAACAAATAAAAAACTAACGATGAGGAGGAAAAAATATAATTTTCCAATAAAAGTTTGTAACTAACGATGTGGGAAAAAATATAATTTTCAAATAGAAGTTTGAAATTGGCAATCCAAAAGCAAGCCTTTCCAATAGATTAGACAAAGAGAACACTATTTCAATATCTATTTATTTACAAATGTATTCTTTTTATAAATTTATTTTTAAAAAAAATATATTCTCGTTTGTTTATTTATTTTATCATTTTTTATGTTTCTATCTTAAACATAATTAACAAAGCAGTACTTTAAGTTATTTTTATTTAATTTTATTTAATTAAGTGAAAGAAAAATTTTACTCTTACGCTGTATATTATATTTTTGGGTTTTATTTGTTCATGTAACGTATGTTTTATACAAAACATTCGGGGTAGGATCAGGTTTGTAAATATTAGGAGATAAAAAATGAATAAGTGGCTATAGGGAAAAAGACATTTATAGTTCAAACGTATTTCAATTTATTTTCAGAGGTATTTGTTTATATTTTAGCTGACATAAATTAAAATTACAATTTTAGTTTAAAACAACCCAATGTAATTTGTTATTATTTGTTTTTGGTCCCTAAATTATTTAGTAAAATTTATGCATTCAGTTAATAATTTTGTTAGTATATTTTTTATAAGGTTTAAGAAAAATTACTTGCATAATTAGGAAAAAAATTGAAATTAATTTATTATATATTATAAATTACGTTTTCAGTTTTGGTTCTATAATGTTTACAAATTATAGAAATCTGGTCCAAGATTGGACCAAATCTATACAAATTTATAAATATTAGGATTTTGACAAGAAATATAATTAGCCAATATTTTCAATGAAAGAAAAACATTTGCTTAAATAAATCATCGTATGAATTTATTGGTTAAAATTGGATCTTTCTAATTCTTAATGCTGTCGGTAGATTAAATCTTGAGAACGTTCCCAACGTTGTTTACTGATTAGGTATTTTAGTCAACGGACGTTCCTTGACTATCAACAAGAATGTGAGGTTGTTAGGTCGTACCAATGACTATAAAAATTTATCTATTATGAATGATTGTTATCTTTGGATCTATGATCGACCGTAGAATTGAGCATGATCCTGTCTTTAACTGGATTGTTTTTCTCACATCTACTCTCTTTTCAATTGTTTCCTTTTCTTTAATTTTTAGATCTTAGATTTTTAATCAAAACCCTCCTTTTACTTCTACTCTGAAAAGGAATTAATTTAAAACCAATATTTGTGGACCCTACTCATCACTTTCAAAAGTTTCTAGTAGGAATATTTTTGGTGGATTGATACACATCAAATTTTGGGGCCGTTATCGGGGATTGGTGTCTTTAAATTAATTCATTTATTCGAGTTACTTGATTTTTTATGCCACGTTCTTCTCGTACAGGTAACCTTGAATTTGATCCTGAGATCGAGAAGACTGCACGTAGACTACGAAAAAAAACCAAGCAACTTAAGGGAGAGGCGTCTATCTCTTCCACATCAGAAGCAAATTTCGAGTTAGACGTGCTCACGTCTAGCGAATTTGAAGAAGAAGTCATAACCCAAAATCCGGAACGGACGATAAATGAGATGACTTATCTTGACTTAAATCCACAACCTCTTTGCATTGAATGCCCATCTTTAGATGTTGATTTTGAACTTAAATCTGGCCTAATTCACTTACTCCCTATTTTTCATGGTCTTGTAGGTGAAGACAAACCTCAAAGAATTTCATGTGGTGTGTTCCGGCAAGAGACCTCAAGGAGTTACCGAAGAACAAGTCAAATTACAAGCATTTCCATTCTTCTTGGGCAATAAAGCGAAAGATTGGCTCTACTCCTTGCATTCGGGATCCATTATTACTTGGAACAAATTCAAGAAACAATTCCTTGAAAATTACTTCCCCGCTTCAGGAACAACAAACATACAGAAGGAAATCAGTGGAATACGCCAATTTTTCGGTAAAAGTTCTATGAGTATTGGGGGACATTCAAACAATTGGTGGAAAGTTGCCCTCACCATCAAATTTCGTACCATCTCTTGATTCAATATTTTTATGAAGGATTATCTTGAAGGAAGCGGATCGGCCCGGGAAGTGCGGCGGAAGCGCGAAAAATAAAAAAAACGATAAAACAAGCGATAATTAACGAAATTAATTCTGATCAAGGGGTGTACCCTTGGTCTTTCCCGGGCCTTCTTGTTGTAAAAGTTTTGGAAGAACAATTGGCCAAGTAATCATTTTAGTGCGTCGTCCTCTCGGTTGTAGTTGGAGTTGGCTCAATATTGGGAGTAGGCGAATCATCATACTCCTACACCCTTTACTCCCTGTGTGTTGTTCAATTATAATGATGATGCACAAAACCTTTTCTAATATGTTGTATACAATCCCATTTGTTGTTCTGAACTTACCGTTCTAATATGTTGTATACAATCCCATTTGTTGTTGGCCCAACTTACGAAATTTTTAACATAGCCTCAAACGCTGGCCTAATCAGTACATTCCCACAAGTTGTTTTTTTTTTTTCGTACATCTACATTTTCAATTTTCTTAACGTTGTTACCTAAAAACACATGCACATAAAAACATAATTTAAACAAAGTACACATATTTTCCTACATCGACATAATCGCGCATTTTTTCATTGATATCTATATTTATTATTATATTATATTATTATATTTATATAAAAGCATGAATAGGTTTTTTGATTTCTTTCTTTTTGGTTATTCCTAAATTATCCTTATTAGTTCAATTTATATAGGTTTGATTAATTGTTTAATTAGGTTAATCTATTCTTAGTTTTATCTCCCAAACAACGACCAAAGGGAATGTGGCTCTTCAGCTTTCTCCTTCATCTGGCTGTTCAGTTTTCTCTTCTCTATTCTGGGCCTTCTCCATGCTTTCTCTTGCACTCACCGCCTTCTTCCTTATCCATTTTCCTATTGTTGCTGTTGGATAGTATTTCCAGAGCCTTAACTTGTTTGTCATTGTGGCCATCGGATTAGTTTCTTGCTAGCATATCGCCATCCAACATAGCGTAATTTATCACCTGTTCGGAATCTACCGTTCTCGCCTCATACTGCAACTGCACTGGATAAGGCTTATGATGACCATGCCGCAGGACACAGTCACCGCTCGCCATAACCAAGATATAGTCTGGGTATACACATGATTGCCATGATTCCTCAAGTTCGAGGACTAATCTCGTACTATCAGAATTGGGAATCCTAGTCAGACCGACCAAGTTTTAGAGGATTCTATATGACGATTTCCACGAGTCAGTTCAGTCACTCGACTACCTTGTCAACTAACCTGCTAAAACTGTACAAACGACCTACGTCTCCTGTTGATGAAACACGGCTGCAGTATTTAGTTGAAGTCCCCATAGTACCCTTGATGCCCAATCTCGAGGTCCTCAACTTGAAACGTTTCAGACGGCCCTTAGGAGTTGGTTTTATAGCTGCCAAACCTATGCGCAGCCCAACTCCACGAGTTTAACCTTTCGATCCGTGGACATTTCGTTGTGACACTGAAATTTCGTTCAATATCAGTGGTAAGCACAAAGAAACACGTTGCCATCTTAATGAATTCTTACCATATTCATCAATCTAATATTATTTAATAAGATTGTTGAATGAGAAACAACCAATCCAATTGACTTTTGGTCACTCATTCCAACACTCTGCCGCTATCAAGACAGCTCTACAACAGAGCGGGTCGGCGAGGGCGCCACCCGTTGTCACCCCTAGGAGGTTATTTGAAGATTATACAACTGACGACGTAAATGAGGAAGAGCGAGTGCAGGAGAGTGGCATATGTGAGCGACGAATGTCAACTGCGTGGGGGGTTCATTCACGGACGCATCCCATGCAAAGGAAGGGATCACCTTTTGTCACTGAAATCCTGGAGGACTTGGTATCAAATGGATTCAAAATAGCCGACCTTTGAAAATCGGACTTCATCAAAATGACTCTTCCTAATATTAATTTATAGCAAATATATTTTAAAAATGAGCTTGAGAATGCTCATTCCTACATAGCAATCATGGCATAATAGTTAAAATTTGAAGTGTATAAAACACCAAATCATCTAGCTATAGACTCGTAACTTATTTCTTATTACTATACATACGTACAGAGTGAAAGGAACTTCTTTATTCATGCTAATCCACATGCAATAATTGCTAACAGTTCTTGGCGCTTCACTAAGTGTACAACACTTGGCAAAATTATTCAAAAATAGTTATGAAAATTTTTTTGATAAAATATCATTTCTCAATTCTTTTCACGGAATTAGTTGAAACCATATTTTAAAAACACGATTCTCCCAATACAATTAGTTTTTATTAAAAAATAATCTATTAATAATTGCTTTTTTTGACAAAAAAAAAAAACATTCAACGTATTAAATTTTACAAAGTCAATTGACAACCATGTTAATTTTGATAGATATAACGGTTAATCAACTCTATCCAAAATTGGTATATTAAAAATGGAACTTATAAAATACAAGTGACCAAAATTATTTTAATGATATTGTTACGGGATAAAAGTGCATTTTTCCCGCTATTAAGTGAACCATGTGAACTTCCTCTCGTAAATTGGTTTCTATTAATAAGTGAAACCCACTTAATTTTTGTGTTTTGAGGTAGACACTCCACTAATAAGATGTACTGGATATGGTGGCATATAGTAATTGCACGTAATTTTTTAGTATTATTTTTATTTTATTTAAACTCATAATTAATTTATTATTTTATATTAACATTTATATTGCCTTACAATCTCACATACAAAAAATTATTTGATAATTTTTTTAATACATTAATTATCAATACATATTTTACTCAAATCAATTTAAAAGTTAACACTTAATTTGTAAATATAATGATAACGATAAGTATATATACATGGAAGATAAATACTAATATGTTATTTCAATTTCTATTAACAATAAGCTTAACAAAATAGGATTAAATTTTGTTTTTTAGTAAATATAATTGCTAAAATTAATTTTCTAAAGGAACTTGATTGATTAGTTAATTTAAGATGAGTCGGGAAGTTGAAGGGTATTTTTAATATTTAAATAATTTAGTGTAGTGATATCAAAACTATCATTTTGAGTTTATAAATCATATTCCCTTATTAATCGTACTAGCCATCGTGACACGCCATTCCTACGCGCATATAATAAATAATTATGACGTTCACAAGATTTTACATAATTGAGAGACTATATAGTAATTAATAAAAAAATTCAAATTTAATTACAAATAAAATATAGGTCTAAATTCAAATATCTTAGAATTTTAAGGGATCTAGTTGAAACTTTACAAAAAAAATTTAGATATATTATATAAATTCAAAATTTCGAGGGCTAAATTGTAATTTTAATAATTTAAAAAACAAAAGAAAAATAAAAGAGAATTAAATGGGGAATTGGTGGGGGAAGACCACGTGCGTGCAAGCCCACCCAAGCTCTCGCCTCTCTCTCTCTCTCTCTCTCTCTATATATATATATATACTAGTAATTTGTACACACTCTATGTGTGTGTAATTAATTTAAAATTTAAATAATATAATTATTTAAAATTAGTAATTAGAATTAGTATATGTTAGTTAAATAAATAAAAAAAAAAAATTGTGGAAAGTATTGAAAAATAGTGGGAAAATAATAAAGACTATAGGAAGTTATTGAAAAATAGAGGGGGAAGAGAGAGTTGGAGATTGAGAAAATAAAAAAAACTGTAAATGATTTAAAAAATAAAAAAAATAACAGACAAAAAAATTAATAGACCAATTAGGTGCTTCAATTAAATAAAGTATATATATATATATATATATATATATATATATATACATCGTAATTTTATAGACAAAAATGAAGAAAAAAATCTTCATTTATGTCAATCTTAATTTTGCCGTAGTTTTCAACACAGATAATAATTTGTTAAGTTAAAATTACTAATTAACTAGTATAATTATATTATTTAATTAGTGTCTTTACTAAATATAAATTTATATTGATTGACGTATTGTTTAATGAAATTTTTTTATGAGTTTGGCTATTTAAATTAATATCAAATTAAATATCACATTCGATATTTTTTTTAGATAAAAGCGACAATATTCAAAACGAAGTCGAAGGAAAAAAAGAGAGGAACCACTACTAATAACTCATGAAACTACCTAGCTAACACCCATCACTTAAAATTAGGGTATGTAACCATAGTATCTGTAACAGGGATTTGTTCAAGCAGCGGAAGTCTCTGCACAAACACCTGTGCGGCACTAATGCACTAACGCTAGTCAGCTTTCCTCCTCACTCATTCACTCTCGTGTATGAAGTACTTGAGTAGGGATTCAATTCGAACCAAGCATGCAAGAGATGCAGGAAACACACAATCAAGAAACACAACAATTTACGACCGAAGCCAACCTTATATCTTATTACCCATCGATCAAAATACAAGGAATCCAGCTTGCATACTAGGGGAACTTGTCAACCCTATCTCACTCTCAATTTCGAGACTCACTCTCTCAAAATCAAAACCTCATGTACAAACCAACTAAAGCATAAAAATATAAAGCAATATAGTTGACAGCCACAACTGCTAGGGAAAACTGCTTGCAACCGCTATGGAAATTGTCCATAACCGCCTTGCCAGCATCATCCCTGAATTGCCATGTAGATGGGCGGTTGTCATCCTTAACCGCCTCATCACATGTCCCGCACATTCTCCATGCCTTAGCTCATGTACCCAACCACCAAGCCTTGACCGTTGCCGACAATCGTTTGCCCTGCCGACCGTGTGCGCATGCTGCCAAGCCCGTTGCGCATGTTGCTTGCCTACCTATCGAGGATTATCGCACATTACACACATTCAGTGCCAACCGTTTTCTAGCCTGCTGAGAGCCGTCTGCATTCGTGCGCGCCCGTGGCCACTACCTCTGGAGCATCCCTGCCCATGGATGTCTGCTCGCCCATGCGCGCACCTGACTCCACCCGTCATTGCCGACACTGACTGCAAACACCAAACCTGCACGTCAACCCGCCATGTAGCTTGTCCACACCGTCATCCGATTGTTCCTCAACTTAGCATAGCAATGTACCATGTGTCGTTCACCAGCCCTGTGTCATTATACCAACACAAGCCAATAGTCGATCTGCCGACTCCTGCATATGGCTTGTGCTGATGCCCATCGTCACCGGCTGCCGAGTTTAATGCGCATGCCTGCTGCATCAGACCGCACTCATCTTTGAGGGTCTTACAAACCACCCCCACGAAATGATGTCAACGTCCTCGTTAACGTAGCTGTTTTGCTTTCCTTCACCCCTGAAGTACTTTGCACCAATGCTCACTTCCCATCACAGACATTGTTGGAATGCCCAACCTCGCACTCCAGCTCACGTTTCAGAAATTCACCACATGTGCACATTTCAGGCTCAGCTCCACAGATCTACTACGCCTTAGTCCATCTTCTGTGCATCTCCTCCTACATCTTCCCAACGCAGCTAAAGCCGGCTAGTCGAGGAAAATGCGCCCCTTTCTTTGATGAACTAGCATTCAACGACCTTGCCTAAGCCATCTCTGATTTCTTACCCGCTATAGTCCCTCCATCATACTCCCCTATCACAAACGTTGGTTTATTTCCACCTGAAATAAATATTTCACCCAACTTAGGAAGTATTATCACGTTAGCAATTACAAAGAAATCATTACCAAGAATTACATAAAAATCATCCAGTGTTATGGCTATAAAATTACATTGCCTAGTGCATGAACCCACACTTAGTTTCGTGTTGGCAATCTTGCTTACTGGTACGGCTTTGGAATTCACAGCCTTCACCTGACTATCCCATGGTTTGATGTCAAGCCCTAGACAGTGGACAACTCGTTAGAAATGAAGTTGTTCGTGGCTCCCATGTCCACCAGTGCTTTCATTTCCTTACCGTTAATTCGGCATGTCACCTTCATCAGACCTTTGTGATGTGCCTCCCCACATCTACGAGAATGTACTTGCAACGTCCCTAGCTGCAGTGCTCCCGCTCGAGTCAGTTCAGTCTCACTTTCTCCATCTATCTATTCAGCATCAATAGCGTTCAACCTGTTGCGTTCCGGGTTATCCTCGCTTGGTGCTCAAGATTCCCACAGATGAAGCAGCCAACCCTCGATTTCTCTACCGCACGAGGCTCGGAAGTGTCAGTCACTACTTCTTTAGTTTTCTCCTTCTTCTTGAACTTCTTACTGAACTTTGCCTTGCCTTTCTCTGAATCATCATTCCTCTATTTCGAGTCGTTTCCAACTTTAAAGTCTGCCAAACGATCGGCTGCAGCAATGGCCAAAAGTAAGTCCTTGATATCTTGCCATCTTAACTCGGTTTGTGCCCAAGGTTTCAAACATACCATAAAGTTAAACAACTTGTGCTCCTTCGACATATCCCTCACGTCCAACATGAGAGAGTTGAACTCTTTCACAAACTCACGAACCATCCCCGTGTGCCTTAAGTTACGCAGGGATTCCCTTGCAACCCAATTCGTATTGCAAGGAATGAATTGATAATTCAACTCCTTTTTCAGCACTTCCCGTGTCTCAATACGTTCCCGGTTAGTGCTGGCGTCATCTGACAAACTAGAACACCACCACATCTTAGCATCCCCTTTGAGATAATACTTTTAATGGACACCTGCTCTATATCTGGCACCCTTGCCGCCTGAAAATATGTTTCCATGCCCGTAAAGAAGTTCTCAAGTTCTTTGGCGCTCCGCTCACCCCCAAAAGATTTTGGATCTGGTACTCGAACTTTCGGTGCAACGGCACTACCCTAAATTCCGCCGCTTGCAACAGCCTACTTTACCAACCTCATGTCTATTTTTAGAGCCTCCAACTTGATGTCCACAACATTTGTAAGACAATCGATCTCCTCTGACACCGACACCAACCCCAACCCTTTCTCAACGAACTGTGGCAAATCCTCCTTTACCTCCTCTTTAGATTTTTGATCTCCTCCTGCACTGCCGAAACCTGTTGAATCAGGCCCATAGTAGGAGGTTGTTCTGGCTTCCCTACTAGTTCCTCAGCCCGATGTAATCTCGCCTCCATGGCTTTCAACCGATTACTGATCCCGCTTTAGTTTGCCATAACGAAAACTTACAGTTTGAGCCTTCACAAATCTGACCCACACGAGATGCCTTGAAGTCCTAAAAAATCCGACCGCAAGGAGTCAGAAACAGTGCCCTGGCGTGCTCTGATACAAATTGTCACAGGGATTTCTTCACGTAGCAGAAGTCTTTGCACAAACACCTGTGTGGCACTAACGCACCAATGGCAGTAAACCGTCCTCCTCACACACTCACTCTCGTATGAAGTATTTGGGTAGGGATATGATTCGAACCAAGCATGCAAGAGTTGCAGGAAACACATGATCAAGCAACACAATAATTTACAGCCGAAGTCAACCTTATATCTTATTGCCTATTAATCAAAATATAAGGAATCCGGCTTGCACACTAGAGGAACTTGTCAACCTTATCTCACTCTCAATTTAGAGACTCACTCTCTCAAAATGAAGACCTCATGTACAAACCAACTAAAGAATATAATACATAGCACTACGGTTGACACCTCCAATTGCTAGGGAAAATCACCCAAAAATTGCTTGCAACCGTAATGGAAACCGTATATAACCGTCTTGCCACCATCATCCCTTAATTGCCATGTAGATAGGCGGTTATCATTCTTAACCACCTCATCACATGTCCAACACATGCTCCATGCCTTAACCCAAACAGCCAACCACTATGCCTTGACCGCTGCCGACAATTGTCTGCCCTACCTACCGTGTGTGCACACTGCCAAGCCCGTCTGCACAAGTAGCTTGCTTGCTTGTCAAGGAATACCGCACATCAGGCACATTCTGTGCCAATCGTCTGCCCGTGCACTGCCTACCGTACGTCCCCGCCTATGGACGCCTGCTCGCCCATACACGCACTTGACTCTGCACGTCATTACTGTCACTGACTACTGACACCAGGCCGTACAGCCTGCCCGCACCATCACTCGACCGTTCCTCAACTTAGCATAGCAATATAATATGCCGTTCACTAGCCCCATGTCATGATACCGAAAAAGGCTAACAGTCCATCTGCCGACTCTCGCATATGCCTTATGCCGACGCCGATCGTCATCAGTTGTTGAGTCCAATGCACATGCCTACCGCATCAGACTGCACTCATCTTTAAGGTCTTACAGTATCCTTTTGGAGAAATAGGAGATATCTCCTAGATGAGGCTATAACATCCAGGGGTGACAAAGAGACTTCTTCAAACGCCAATTGATTCTGACTCCACTAAAGATTCCAATAAATCAAAAGAAACAATGAAAATTCATTGCCATTAAGCTCCTTCCACACACCCCTCATCCAGTCCTCTGTATTGCCCGCTTCAGTGTTAAGCCAACGCCATGAAATGCATGATAGCTCCCAAACCTACTGAGAGAACCAATACCTCAATAGAACATGTAACACATCCTCTGACCCATATCCACGACGATTGCAAGTTGTAGTGATGTTCATTCCTCTGTGCCTAAGATTACAATAGACTAGAAGTGCATCTTTGCATGCTCTCCAAACCAGCAACTTAACTTTAGGAAGGATCTTGGCTCGCCACAAAAGACTCCACCCACTTGGCAGATTATTGCCTTGTCCATAGCTCACTGATGTGCCGGCCTCATCAATTTGCTGAATACAAAGTTGATAGGCACTCTTTACTGAAAATATTCCTTTCCTACGAAAGTGCAACTATGAAACATCCGAACACTGAGGGGAATGAAGCTATATGGATTTAATACATTATACATCCTCTTCCCCAAATTCTTTTCGAAGGAGCTCCTCATTCCGGTTTCTCCCATCCACTTCCATCAACTCACATACTTTTGAGGAGCTCGATAAAGACTTTGTTAGGCTAATGAGTTTGAAGGACAAAGGTCTAGGGAGCCAGGGATCACTAATTATTTTAATAATTCTTCCATCTCCCACTTTCCACCGTGCACCTTATCGGATTAAGTCCCTTGTTGCCAGAATTGAGCGCCAACTATAGCTCGGTTGCCCCCACATTTCGCTTGAAAGAAATCTGAATCTGGGTAGTCCTTAGCCTTTACAATTTGACTGAGAAGTGAGTCTGGATACATGAGAACCCTCCACACTTGTTTAGCTAGCACTGCGAAGTTAAAAGCCTTTAAGTTACGAAATCCCGCCCCTCCATTGTGCTTATCTTTGCAGAGATTTTTTCAGCTTAACTAATGAATGCTCTGTCTCTCATCACGCTGCTAGAAGAAGTTTGCCGACATATTTTCGAGCTCATGAAGTAACCCATTAGGTAATAAAAAGCATCACATGGCATATGTTGGAATAGCTTGTGCCACTGCTTTAATAAGCACCATCCGACCGACTTGAGATAACCTCTTGGCTCCCCAATTCTACAGCTTACTCCAAACTCTATTTTTCAGACTAACAAACAATTCACGCTTGGAGCAACCACTCATTATAGGAAAACTCAGATACTTCTCATGCTTATCCATTAGTTCAACCCCTAGTCGGCTCGCTAAAGCCTCTTTCAAGTGCTAAGCCGTGTTCTTGCAAAAGACCACTGCTGATTTTTGCAAAGTGATTTTTAAACCTAATGCCCTTTCAAACTTAGTCATAATCCTCTTAATACAATCCATTGCCTGCAATGTTGCTTGATAGAAGAGTAGAGTATCATCAGTGAATAAAAGATGAGAAACTCGAGGGGTTCTATGTCATACCACCACCCCTTGGATGCTTCCCTCATGCTCCTCATTTAGCACTATACAACTAAAGGCCTCTGCAAAATAAAAAACAAATAGAGCGAGAGGGGATCCCCTTGGCGATGCCCGCATTCTGGTCTAATAAACTCAAATGGTTAGCCCTCAAGCATAATCGAATAGGAAACCAAAGTCACACACATCATAATCAATTTAACAAAATCACAATGGAATCCTAATCTAAGCAGCACCTCTCAAGAAAAATCTATTCAACCCAATCATAAGCTTTACTGATGTCGAGTTTCAAAACCACATGACCCATTAACCCTTATCTCTTATGAGCTAGACAGTGATTTAATTCATATCCCACTAACACACTATTAGTAGTCAGACAACCAGGAACCAATGCTTTTTGAGAAGCAGAAATGATGCCATTTAATAATGACTTGACCCGATTAGCAATAGTTTAGAGGCAAGCTTATATATCACATTGCATAAACTAACAGGCCTAAAATCATTAACAGAGATCGTATTCTCACACTCAGGTATTAACTATATGAGTAGAATTAAATTGAGGATAGGAGACATGATTATTAATGAATGAAAGAATAGACTTAGATCCTTAACACCTACAATATGCCAAAAGTTCTTATAAAAGACATGGAACATACCGTTCGGCCCTGGTTATTTGTAGGGGTGCATTTGATCAAGAGCATGTTTCACTTCCTTAGGAGAAAGTTTACAACAACACCTCATTTATCTTCCTCGTCACCCATAGAGTGATAATGTCGAGAATCTCTTCCATTACACTCAATTCCAGATTAATAGACATGTAGATCAACTTAAAGTGCCTCAAGATAATGTCCTGAATTTCCTTTCTTTTTGAAGTGAGAATCCCAACCTCTGATTGCAAAGCTCTGATAGTGTTCCTCTTCCATCGTTCGTTTGCTCGAGCATGAAAAATTGTCGTGTTTTGGTGGCCCTCCCGAAGCTACTGCGCTTTACTACGCTATTTCCACAATAATACCTTGCGAACTAAGTACTCCTATAATTCTGATTTCAGCTTCACTAAGAGATTCTTTGATTCAGTCGATAAATTCCCCTTACTAAGTGTAAATATTCGCTCCTCAAGCCGATGAATATGGGTACGGATATTGCCAAACTCCCTTTTGTCCTACTGAAAAATGTGAACACGTACGGTGCTGATACGACTAAAGATCCGGGATGCATCATTAGTACCTGCTATTGACTTCCACCCGGATCGTATTACTTCCTCCCAGTTTGGCTTCCGCAACCAAGCGACTTCAAATCTGATTCCACCCTGTATACTAGTTGCATCAAAACTGATTTGTAATATACAATGTTTTGATCCCCCTATCACCACATTTGTAACCTGGGCTAGTGAATGCAATTCCATCCAATCTATTGTGCAGCAAGCTCTGTCTAAAAGGGCTCGAATGGTTTGTGGGGATTCGCAAAAATTACTCCAGGTAAATAGTTCTCCTTCGGCACCCATATCAATTAGCTGAAGTCATCAAGGCATCATCGAAAAGTATCTATTGGCCACTAAGGTCTTGCCAGTTGTCCTTGCTTCTCATTCTGATAAAGTATTTCATTGAAATCTCTAGCACAAAGCCAAGGCCTAATTATTTCTTGCTTACATTGCGAAGTAAATCCTAAGAATCCTTGCATTTTGCCGCATCTGGGTGACGGTAGAACCTAGTAAATCACCAGTTATCCTTACCGTCCTCAACCACTTTGATATCTATATGATGAGAAGAATAAGATTGTAAAGTGATGTTTAAATCTTTTGTCCACAGCAGAGAAAGACCCCTATACCAAAATAAATTCCACTTATCTCGAAGGAACTCACATCTCCTGGTTGATTGCTTGGTTTCGAAGATAAAAACCAAGTCGGGGTTAAGCTTTTTCACTAGTTCTCCTAGCGACCGAACTGTCCAAGGGAATCCCAACCCCTGATAGTTCTAGATTAGGAGATTCATGGTTTCTGGCGGGATTTCATCATAGTCTCTATTGATATCACATCTTGCAAGAATGAGATGGGGCAGTGATGAAAAATCTAGAAGATGGAGTTAGGTATTATGGCTTGGATTGCATCATAGTCTCTATTGATATCACATCTTGCAAGAATGAGATGGGCAGTGATGAAAAATCTAGAAGATGGAGTGAGGCATTGTGGCTGGGATTACATTTCAGAGTGTTGTAGCGTTCTAATTTTCAGTTCCAAGCTATTCAACTTTATCTTGGCTCACTATTTCAATATTCGAGATAGAAATATTGTCTTCACAGTCTGGTAAGCCTTCTGCATATTCTACAAAATCAGGATATGGTGCTAGGGTAATAGCACAGACGTCCATAGATGCAAAGCTCCAGGCAGAATTTGAGGAATCAGGTAGTTCATTTGACTACTCCAGCTTAGTCCGGGTGGTAAGTGTTTCCTATGAAGAGCAGAGACCTCTTTTGAGTGATGCTACTTCTACTTACCTTCATCAGATACAGAAAGGTAAGCTAATCCAACCATTAGGTGTTAGTTGGCCCTGTATGAGAAAACATTTTGGGTGATTGCCTATAGTGAAAATGCTCCTGAAATGCTTACAATGGTTAATCATGTTGTTCCAAGAATGATCACAACTCAATTCTGGATTTTGGATCGATATCAGAACTATCTTTATTGCTCCCAGTGCTACAGCATTATAAAAAAATTTAGGATTTGGTGTTGTTAAATCCAATCTTGGTTCACTGTAGAACTACTCGAAAGCTTGTTTATGCTATAATCCATCGAGTTACGGGTAGTTTAATCATTGAATTTGAGCCTGTCAGACCTCAAGAGGTCCCTATGACTACATCTGTAGCCTTATAGTCTTATAAGCTTGTAGCCATAGCTATTAACCACTTGCAATCATTACCTAGTGGAAGCATATAAAAGCTCTGTGATATGATGGTGCAAGAAGTTTTTGAACTCAATGGTTATGACAGGGAGATGGCGTATAAATTCCATGATGACGATCATAGAGAGGTGTTTGGTGAGATCACGAAGCCTAACCTCGAGCCTTATCTGGGATTGCATTATCCGGCTATAGATCTCCCACAGGCTGCTCATTATTTATTCATGAAAAAAAAGGTTAGGATGATTTGTGACTGCAGAGCTAATCATGTGAAAGTTATCCAAGATGAGAAACTTCCTTTTGATCTTACATTATGGGGATCAACACTCAGAGCTGCACGCAGTTGCCATTTACAATATATGCAAAACATGAATTAAATTACATCATTGGTGATGTCGATTCCGATGAATGGAGTTGATGATGACTCTGATTCTTCACGGCCGAAAAAGAGAAAAATGCTTTGGGGATTCGTGGTTTGCCATAATAACCAAGATTCATCCCTTTCCCTCTTCGATATGCTTGTGAATTTCTTGCCCAAGTGTTTGCAATCCATGTTAACAAGGAACTAGAATTGGAAAATCAGAACCTTGAGAAGAATATTCTGCGGACAGACCCTATTGTTCGATATGCTATTGAGAGATACACCTTTAGGTATTGTGTCTAAAAGCCCTAATGTGATGGATCTTGTGAAATGTGATGGAGCTGTTGTACTATACAAGAATAAAAAATACAAGTTGGGATTAACTCCAACTGATTTTCAAATTCGTGACAAGTTTCATGGCTTGAGGAATATCATGGGGATTCCATAGGTTTGACTACAAATAGCATACATGATGTCGGTTTTCCTGGGGTTCTTGCCCTGGGTGATACTGCCTGTGGCATCGCAACAGTTAAAATAACTGATAAGGACTGGGGTGGAGGAAAACACATACCAAAGGAAAAGGATGATGGTCGGAAGATGCATCTTAGGTCTTCATTCCAAGTATTCTTAGAAGTTGTCAAAAGACGGTGTTTATCTTGGAACGACTATGAGATGGACAATATCGACTCTTTGCAACTTATTCTAAGAAACACATTTAAAGAGGTTGAGGCCAAGGATTCAAACACCAAGGAAATTCATATGAAGTTCAATGACCTGAAAATTGATGGAATCCAGGAGCTTAAGCAGTGTCATCCGAGATGGTCCGCCTAATTGAAACTGCCTCTGTGCCTATCTTGGCTGTTTATGCGGGGGGGCTTGTGATAGGTTGGAATACAAAAATTGCTGGTTTAACTACTCTTCCTGTTGATGAAGCAGTTGGTAGGCATCTTCTCAATCTTGTAGAATATTCTTTTGTTGATAAAGTGCGTGCCATGTTCGAATTGACACTTCAAGGGAAAGAAAAAAGAAATATGCATTTTGAGATTAAAACATATGAATCAAGGAGTAAGGCTGGTCCAATCAGCTTAGTTGTAAATGCTTGTGCAAATAGAGATATCATGGACAATGTTATGGGAGTATGTTTCATAGCTCAGGATATAACCATCCAGAAAAGCGTGAGGACAAGTTCACAAGAATTGAAGGAGAATACAGAGCCATCGTACAAAATCTTAACCAATTGATCCCATCTATATTTGGCGCAAACAAGTTTGGTTGGTGTTCCGAGTGGAACATAGCTATGACGAAACTATCAAGATGGAATCGAGAGGATGTCATCAGTAAAATGCTTATTGGTGAAGTCTTTGGTACACATGCAGCTTGTTTCCATCTCAAGAGTGACGAGGCTTTTCTGAACCTTGGTGTTGTACTCAACAATGCCGTGACTGGTCAAGATTCTGAAAAGATACCATTTGTTTTTTTCTTGAGAAGTGGGAAGTATGTAGAAAGCCTGCTTTCTGTGAGCAAAAAGTTTGATGGAGAGGGTGTGGTAAAGGGAGTCTTTGCTTCTTGCAGCTGGCAAGTCATGAGCTCCAACAAGCACTTTACGTCCAAAGATTGTCAGAGCAAACTGCTATGAAGAGATCGCGAGTCCTAGCTTATGTGGATAAAGAGATCAAGAATTCTCTATCTAGGATTATTTTCACTCAAACGATGATGGAAGGAACTCATGCAGATGATGAGCAGAAAAGCTTGCTACAAACTAGTCTTAATTGTCAGCGTCAAATAAACAAAAATCTTGACGACATTGATTTTGATAGTATAATGGAAGGGTACTTAGATCTGGAGATGGTGGAGTTTGAGTTGCATGATGTCCTGATTGCTTCCATTAGTGAAGTCATGATGAAGAGCATATCGAAGGGCATAATGATAGTCGATGATTTGGCTCCAAATCTATCAATCGAAACATTTTATGGAGATAGCCTCAGGCTTCAACAAGTACTAGCTACTTTCTTGCTAGTGTCAATTAATGCAACATTGAGTGGCGGCCGGCATGGTCTTGCAGCCACTTTGACTAAGGATTCTTTAGGCGAAATTATTCAGCTTGGCTATTTCGAATTAAGAATTACTCATAGCGGAGGAGGAATAGCTCAAGAATTGTTGAGCCAGATGTTTGGTGAAGTGGCGAAAGTATCTGAAGATGGCATCAGCCTCTTTATCACCAGAAAATTGGTGAGACTCATAAACGGAGACGTTCAGTACTTGAGGGAGGCGGGACGTTCGACTTCCATCATAACTATAGAACTTGCAATCTATGATAAAGCCCGCGAATGAGTGTTAAGACCTTTGGGTTGTTAAAGATTTCGAGCCCCGTGCTGACCTGTTGAAGGGCGTCTTGGTTTGGTTTATTTGATTTGTTTTTACCAAGTCTTGTTTCTTGTTGTGTGCTTGTGTTCTTCGAAAGAGGACTTTCGTTCTTAGGAAATTGATAAAATCTTTTAGTTTTAGGCCGTTGTTCAACCTGTACCTTTTGAGTCATTGTGTTATAAGGTGAATTGATTAGTGCATAGAGAAGTTGGCGTATCTTGCCTGCCTCAAAGTTGGACTTATGAATTTATACTCTTGCCAAAGGCAGAATTCAGGGGTTTGATTTTTTATTTCAAATTCTATAAAATCTTTTATTTCATTTAAAAAAATTGGACGCTCACTTCTGTGTTCAATTCCTCTCCACACACAAATGCTTTATTTTAATTGCTAGATCAAGGATTTTTATTACAATTTCAAGATGGAGAAGTTATCAATTTTAAGTTAGTACTTCCTATAAATTGTATATTTAACGATCTAAACAAAAAAAGAAGACCGAAGACACAATCAAATATATTTTTTTATAAAAAAGAGAGAGAGAAACACAAGGAAGAACTGCCATGCCTATTGGACTCTTGGAGGTACATGTTTTGATGGTGGTGGTGGTGGAAGGGGTGGCAGAGATGCTGCTGGAAAATTAAAATTGAGTGGCTCCAGGAAGAGCACACCATTAACACCAATATCTTTCAAGCACTATTTCCATTTGTAAAATATAATTGAAAGTTCAATGAAGTTGAATCGAAAGATCTATATTTATCCCTTCCTTTGAGTTGTGCTCCATCTTCTTTTGTGTGCACAAAGAGTTCTTTGGAGGGTGTGTGTGAGTGGGTGGGGGGGGGGGGGGAGAGAGAGAGATAATACAGAATGGAGGAGACAAAGACAAGTTGGTGAGCACGCAGTTGGGAGATTTATTATGTATGTGAGTCTGTGTATGTGTGTATGTGTAATACATAAAAACTTAATATAATTAAGATGAGACAAAGAGAGAGAGAGAGAGAGAGAATGGAGGGAAGAAAGAGAATAGGGTGAGTGAGCTACCGATAGATAATTAATTACGTATATGAAAGTGTATATGTGTAAATTTGTTAAAAGTGAATGTATTGAAGACAATTCCCAAATTCATTTAACAATATCTACAATGACATATAAAATGTTCTCATAACAAACAATAAAATATGATGTCACGTCAACATGGCACAATCCTCACGATTTTCCATAGAAAACCAAATGGTGCAAATGTTTTTAAAATATAATTTCTTACGGGTCCATAAATAGATTTACTAAACCCAACTATTGAGGTATTTACCGAAACCCTTTAACGTGCAACATGTATCAATTATGTGATACTTTATTGTGCCATAATTTCCAACAAATGTGAAGTGGGGGAACAAGTGTTATAAATAATTTTTAAAAGTAATATTTCAGAAAGATAGTACATTAACATGTTAGTTGTAGAGTGAATTTCAATTGTGTAATTATATTCTATACGAATTAAAATTTTCAATCATTATAGTTGATTGAAATTTTCATAGACCTCTGTGATATATTTATAGATTGGATATTTATAGAAATTTTTTATTCTTTTACTTCTTTATTTCTTTATAGTTTTAATTTTGAATTATTATAAAACAAGTAGCATCACAATCTATGAACTTTTTAAAGTATTTTAGGATATATAGTAAATCTAATTATCAAGATCGAATTCAACTTAAATTAGAATTTTTAATTTTAAATGAAACTAAGAGATAGAATATCGGTTAATAAAGTACTTTCTGTAAAATAAAAATATAAATTAATTTTATTTATCTCTTCACAATATCATAAAAGTAACATAACAACATAAACGATTGACATGGGTAGAGGAAGAATTGAATAGTGTAGACAATGTTATAAATAACTAAAGTTTAAAATATAGAGATAGTAGTTGGTATTGAAATATAACTAACATAATTATTGAGCCTTTAAATGCAAAATATGTATAATTATTTTTATTCTAAGGTTTTTTTTAAAAATATAACTAACAATTGGTATATATATCAACAATTTCAAAAATATTTAGAAATAAGAAGATATTCATAATATATATATATATATATATATATATATATATATATATGTATAATTACTATTATGAAAATAAAAAAAGTCAAATTGTGAATAAACATTAAAACGATAACAATTAAAAGTAAAATTTTTGTATAATAACACATTAGTTATAGACTAAATTTTAATTGTATAATTATATTTTCATATTAAGTAAATTAACAAATTTTTATAGTCAACGTAGTAATAATAATAAAATAACAAAATGAGTTAATTATGTTGAAACTAGAAATAAAAGGCGATAAATAGATAAATCAGCGAGAATAATTTTTTTTCAAGAGTAAATTAATTTATAAAATAACTAAACATGAGTATTTATAAGGATAAATTTGATGTATGAAAATAAAAGCACTAATAAATTTAAATTGTTGATAAAAAATTCAAGTACTGAGTGAATCTCTTATTATTATTATTATTTTTTTTAGTGTTACAAAATCTTGATGGTGCATTATTACTTTTATATCTATATATTGCTTTTATATTAATAGCATAAGTATTGTAACAACATATACGAAATAGAAGATTAAATTGTAACACAATATATTATTGAATACCAATATGATGCATATGAATAAGAAATAGTATGCAATAATATTTCAAAATTTAGAAGTTAATAAAGCATGTAGCAATACTTTGGCATATGTAAAAGTTGATACTGATAAAATATAATTAGCGTATATGTTGTAATTTTCTTAAATTGCATTTTATAAGTTGAAAACTTTCTAAATGTTACCTTAGCATTTTTTTGATATTTTTCATTAATTATTGGAAAAAAAATGTACATAAGAACTAACATTATTTGACAAAAAATGTCTATGGGAACTAACATTATTCGACAAAAAATGCACATGAAAACTATCATTGAGAAAAATTTCAACTTATAAGATGCAATTTTCCTAGAAAATCATAACAAATAGGATTAAATTGAAAAAAGTTCTAGCATATGCTACAAAAAATATGATGTTCATGGATTTTATTTTAATACGAGTAGTAGAAACTTATTTTGAAATTATACTTTAGATTTTTATCATAATATACTAGAGGTTAAAATAATACTAATAAGTGCAACTTATCTTTAAATATATAATCATCATAATCTCTTGAATGTTTATTCTTATTGTGAGAAAACATTCGTACACTTAATGGGGTATTCCTTTGGACTTTGATACTTCCATATTATATATATATATATATATATATATATATATATATATAATAATCACATAACTGCATCAATATTACGTTATACCAACGTTCCACATAATATATATTTACAATCATTACAAAATTTTACTCTTTATTATTAAAATATATTAGTTTTCAACTTCTTATCAAGAAAATAAATAACCCAAAAATAAAACGAATAACAGAATCAATCAATAAAAAAAATATAATATAAATTGACAATTTTGCCCTTGAAAGTTACATTCCGAAGAATTATCCCCATCACAATATATCACGAGGAGTGTTATGCATAGAAAATTTTTAATTTAAATCGAGTTTGGACAAGCATGAACTAATTATACGGGAAATATAATACATTTGCTATGTAATTGGTGTACAATTTAAGAACATTACATATCAAATATATCATATTTATTGTATGATCTACTTTTTTTGACAGAACTTGGTTTCAATAAAATTTTTTTATTGTATATATTTACAAATTTGATTCTTAAATGTAAACATATCATCATTCTAGCCTTTACAGCACATGCCACATTGCTAAGACCATGAACCATATTCAAACTCTAACCAGAGGTAAGATGGGAAAACTGAACATCGCAAGGGTGATGTCTTTACAGTCAGGTTACTGCAGATTCCTTTTATATTAGGTAATAAAGCACATCACAATATTATTGTCCAATGAAAAATGCCTGAACTCGGATGGGTCAAACTCAACTCAAATGAGGCCTCCAGAGGCAACCCTAGAGTTTCTGGAGCTGGAGGTATTATTAGAGATCACTTTAGTCAAGTGATACTTGCATACTATAAACCTCTTGGTTTCTCAACTAACATGATGACAGAGTTACAAGACCTGCTTAGAGGCCTTCAACTATGCTTGGAAAGAAGTCTTTTTCATGTCTGGATTGAAGTGGATGCTATGCATGTTATCCAACTTATCTCCTAGCGGTCCAAAGGAGCTTGGCACCTTCAAGCCCTCCTCATCAAAATAAGAAAACATTCTCTCTTTTCTTTTTTTTCTTCTCTTCTTATTTATTCTTCTTTTTCTCTTTCTTTTTTTTTTTTTTCTCTTTCTCTTTCTTTTCTTTCTTTTTCTTTTCTATCTTCTTTCTTTTTCTTTTTTTTTTTCCTTTTTCTTTTCTTTCTCTTTTTTTTTTTTCTTTTCTTCTTTTTCTTTTCTTCTCTTCTTGATTCTTTTTCTTTTTTCTCTTCTTTCTTCTTTTTTCTTTTTTTCTTCTTCTTCTTTTTTTTTTTCTTTTTCCTTTCTTTATCTTTTTTTCTCTTTTCTTTTATCTTTTTTTTTCTTTCTTTTCTTTTTTTTTTTTCCTTTTTTTTCTTTCCTTTTTTTTTTCCTTTTTTCTTTTCTTCTTCTCTTTTCTTTCTCTTTTTTTCTTTTCTCTTTTCTCTCTTTCTTTTTTCTTTTTTCACTTTTTTTTTTTTTTTTTTTTTCTTTTTTTTTTTCTTTTCTTTCTCTTTTTTCTTTCCTCTTCTTTTCTTTTTCTTTTTTCTTCTTTTTTTTTTTTTTTTTTCTTTTTTTCTTTTTTTTCTATTTTTTTCTTTTTTCTTTTTTTTTTCTTTTTTTCTTTTTTTTTTTTCTTTTTTTTTTTCTTTTCTTTTTTTTCTTTTTTTTTTTTTTTTTTTCTTTTTTTTTTTTTTTTTTATTTTTATTTTTTTCTTTTTTTTTTTTTTTTTTTTTTTTTTTTTTTTTTTTTTCTTTTTTTTTTTCTTTCTTTTTTTTTTTCTTTTTTTCTTTTTTTTTCTCTTCTCTTTTTTTTTTTTTTCTTTTTTTCTTTTTTTTCTTTTTTTTTCTTTCCTTTTCTTTTTTCTTTTTTTTTTCTCTTTTTCTTTTTCTTTTTTCTCCTTTTTTTTTTTTTCTTTTTCCTTTTTTCTTTTTCTTCTTTCTTCTTTCTTTTTCTTTTTTTTTCCTTTTTTTCTTCTCTTTTTTTTTATCTTTATTTCTATTTCTCCTTCTTTTCCCTTCTTCTCTCTTTTTTTCTCTTTCTTTTCATTTCTCCTTTTTTCTTCTTTCCTTCTTTTTTTCTTTTCTATTTTTCTTTTCACTTTTTTCTTTTTTTTTTCTTCTCATTTT